>JAKCPI010011912.1:0-14277 GCA_023213315.1 Euborellia annulipes | reverse complement strand
AGGGCATTCCAGAATGATGTGTTGAAGTGTTTCCTCTTTGTGGAGATTACATAGAGTGCACCTTTCGGTTTGGGTGACCTTGTATTCTATGTTGCCTATCCACGTCCTATGCAGATTCCTGTCCCAGATATTCTCAATTGGCTGAAGATTTTGATTTTTTGCCAGCTACAGTCCAGTTCAAGGTATTCTTCATTTCCACATTTGTTGAATCTACATAAGTTTTTGTATAGGGGGCTGTAGGTCGATTCTCTAATTCTATTTAGATCTTCTTCGAGGTTGTGGAAGCGCCATTTTTCTATTAGAAGAGGTATTTTACTTCTTATGGGTGTTGGGTTGATGTCATTGAAAATATCCCCCTCATTGATCCTTGTGAGTAGTGCCTTTGGCTGCCTCACAGCTTTGTTAGATATATATCTCTATGATTTTAAATATAGGATCCACTTGGCGCTCGCAAGTTCTATTACTGATTACTAGAACTTGCCAGCGCCAAGCGGGTCACTGCGAAAAATAATTTTTTGTAAAAGGAATTTCAACTAATTGTAGGCCTATCAGATATAATTTTTCCTTCAGTGGTTTGCACAATACAAACGTTCTGTAATTTGGAGAATGGCTTCTCATAGTCGTCATCATCATCATCCCGAGCTCTACAACCCGTTGTGGGTCTTGGCTGCCTCCAGAATAAGACGCCATCCGTCCCTGTCCAACGCAGATGTAGCCCAGTTCTCCACGCCCAGTATCTTGCAGTCCGCCGACACTCCATCGAGCCATCTCAGCCTCGGTCTTCCAATCTTCCTCTATCCTCCAAGGTTACTCTTCATGACTCGTTTCGCCATCTCGCCTTCGTCCATGCGCTGCACATGCCCAAGCCACCTGAGCCTTCCGATTCTTATAAGTTTTAAGATGTTGGGTTCATCGTATATATCATAAAGTTCTTGGCTGAATCGGATTCTCCACCCTCCGCCATCATTAACGTCTGAGAACTTTTCTTTCAAGATGTTTATAGCTCTTTCGTCTTTCTTACTGATGGTCCACGTTTCCGAAGCGTACGTTAGCACGGGCCTTACGAGGGTTTTGTAGAGTGTGCACTTGGTCCTTCTAGATAGAAAGTGGGACCTAAATATCCTCGTAAGTCCGAAATAACACCGGAAAGTATTCTATTTTTTATTTCTTCGCTAATGTTGTTTGTAGCGTTTACTAATGAGCCAAGGTAAGTGAAGTTCTCGACTTTCTCGAAGGTGTAGGTGCCGATCTGGGAGAGGACCTTTGTGATTCTCATAGTAGATTAGGTTAAGTTGAAGTGGCCGATACCAGAGAGGGAACACACTTAGGGCAATTAGGACCTTTGTGATACCACGGTGGAGCTATCCCCCTTTCATACCCTAAGAGGAGACTTCAACAGGATGTTTGAATTATTTGCGGCAACCCGAGCCGTGTTGAGACTTGGTATACCTCAGCTTAGCCTCATTGTTGCGTTGCCTTATATTTCAATTCCGGATTCAAAATAACTCTATTCTTCTTCTTGTAACACATTACAGGTTAAAATGCCCAAATAATATATTTATATTTCAATTACAATCTATTTACTTTTGCATAGGATGTGGATAATCTAGCTAGCTATATATTTATATATCTAAATTCATTAGATAGGCCCATTCTCTCTCTCTTTCTTTGAATAAATTTCAAATGGAAAAGAAGTTATTTAAGTTAACCCTGTAGAGTTAGGAATAATTAATAAGGGAAGAGGGGGAGGGGGAGGGGGTGATACATTTAGATACAATTAAATGTTAATTGAATTTGGAAGCTCCTATTTGATATATAAGGGCTTAAGCCCCTTTGCTTCCTTCTTAAGGATATTTAAATGCCCCTTTCTACTTTAAAACAAGTTTACGAACGAAAGTGAAATTATTCTTTGCTTTAGAAGAAAGAGTAAGGAAAAAAAAATACATAGTATAAAATAAGTATTTAATAAGATTATTTAAATTAAAATTGATGATGCAAAGAAATTTCCCCAGAAGTTTTTTTTTTTTTTTTTTATTCATTAAAAATATTTTTTTTTTATGAAATATTACAGTAAATTAGCATCTATTAACTTCTGTAAATTAAAATGTCTTTATTATTATTCATTTATGCTCTAACGCTGATAAGATTTTCATAAATTTCGAAGCTAGTTCTTTCAGAGCTTAATACTATCTTATAATTATTGAAAAGGCGCTCGAAAAAGTCGATTTTCGATTCTCCGAATCGACTTGATATTTTTCGATTCTCTGATTCGATTGAAAATCGAGTTTTCGACTTTTTAAAAACTCGTGCTTAGGAAATTACTCAGTAAATATTAAATATATTTATTTATTTATAATATAAGAAGATATTTAAACATTTTATTAAATACAACACACACAAATATTGTTTTCAATATTTTTATAAAAGAATATTCTATCCAGAAATGATATGGCACCGAAAATTAAAATAAAATATGAAAGTTGAGTATCAAAATAAAATTGAGGAATTAAGAATGCCACATATGTTCACTAACCGATCTTAGAAAGCGTGTTGATTTGGTGTGTTTTGTGTAGGTTTTAAAAGAAAGATGAAAGTCAATCAATGAAAACGTTATAAACTATATTACATTGTAAGAAAAAAGTCGAAGTCGTCCAGTGAGAATCGATTCTAATCGACTTGAAAGAGTTTCAATTAGATTCTAAAAAGTCCTTTATTTTCACTAAAAGATCGATTCTTGACTAAAGTCATAGACTTTTCATTTTCCTAAATTAATATAGTTGCATTTTTTATCGTTTATGGTCATTTGCGAATTAAATAGCTTAGATTTTCAATGTTATGCTTCTGCAAACTGTGGACAGCTAATAAGCACATGGTCGACTGTATTTTTCAGGACATACACCCCATTCACATTTCCAAGGCTTGAGAGTTTTCTTCTTGACATAATTTTTAATATCTTCATAGGTGTTTTCAGTGAAGTCAAATGATATCCTATTTGCACCTTTCTTCGCCTCTAAATCCACCTGTTCATTCACTACGACTTTTTTAAGTCATGGAACCCACATAAATGAATTATTACACATAAATTAACTTTTTGGTAAACTAAGCTAATTTAAATGTTTCATAGGCTTCATGACATTTTATTAAGCCTATATTCCTCTTCTTTGTTAATATTATTTGGATGTTTATTAATTTTTATAGACTCTGACTTTTCTTTTCCACCAATCTTTTCAAATAGAAATTAATAATTTGATGATTATGCCCAACTTCATGGCAATGACTGTAGTTGGCGCTGACGTCATGCACGTAGGTTAGTTCACTTGAGTCGGAGCAAGTGCACAGTACTTAAAAACGACTGCGGAAGAAGTATTCGAAACGTTGTATTTTTGATAAATAATTAATACATGTGTGGTCTATAATTAAAAACTCCCGTAATAATAATAATAATACAAAACACAAAAGCTTTAATGAACATAAAAAAAATTTAATTTTCTATTTTTTCAAAACTTAATTTTTACAGACCTATAATAATTATTAATATTATGTTAATGTACAATAAATCTGAAAAGAAGATATTAATATGAATGTTATAAAATAATATAAGCATATGAAAATTATTATTATTATAATAAAAAAAAAAGAAAAGGGAAAATGGGCCGAAAAAAATGCAATCGGTTATTTTCATTTAAATGTAAATTTCATACACATTAATTAAAAATTGAAAATCTATATCGTAGTTTTTTTTTTTTTTTTAACTGAAAAAAAAAACTCAATTTTTAAGAGACAAAGAAAAAGATACTTGAATTTTATGTTTTACATCCCCTTGCTTATCTGAATATATATATATATACAAAAAAAATCTGATGTGACAAGCACAGAACACAACTTCCAATTACCAAAGCTAAGAGAAGGTTGTGTTCTGTGCGACCACCAGATTTTTTGGTAAAGATTAATATTCATATAAATGCCTCTTTAATCTCTTCTTATAGAATGAGACTCCAAATGATAACATAGTTATGAATATAACTTTTCGTTTGTTATCTAACAAAACAGTTTTATGATTTTATCTCATTGCAAATAAAAATGAAAAAAAAAAAAAGATGAAGATTATTTAATTCTAACATATATATATATTCATAAAACGAATTTTTTTTTTTATTAGGATTTTTAATATACTCTTGTGTTTACCTGTAGAAGATAGATAACACCAAAGGGGTGGGAAATAAAAAAAAAAAAAACCTCATCTAAATCAACAAATAGAATTAATAAATTTAAAGCTTATAATATTATCGTGAGTTTTATCGTTTTTAAATATAAAAAAAAATAAAACAGGTGGAGAATTATCGCTTTGAGAGATGTTTGTTTTGGTTAATATTCTTTGTATTTGTATATACAAGTAGCCTAGGGATAGAATAAATTATTACATATGTGTTCAGATTTTATTTTTATTTTTACAGATACTCCAAGAATGAAAACTGTTTTTTTATTAGTCTTTTCGGCTTCTTATACTCTATAGACTTTTATTTTTCACTTTCTTTTTTTTTTTTTTTCGGATGGAAAAATCGACTCGGACTTTAGTCAAGAATCGATCCTTTACTGAAAATAATCGACTTGTTAGAATCGAGTTGAAACTCTTTCAAGTCGATTAGAATCGATTCTCACTGGGCGACTTCGACTTTTTTCTTACAATATGGTAATATAGTTTGTAACGTTTTTATTGATTGATTTTAATCTTTTTTTAAGCATTTAAATTTTTTTTTCCAATTCTTATGAAATTTTGTATTTATTTACGATTCTATATTGTGTATAAAATGTCCAAATATGAGATTAAAATTTTGAAAAATAACCATAGTTTATTTCAAGCAGTCAACATTTAAAATGCAAGTTTGAAACTAAGGTGCTATCGGAAACTAAATATATCTCGACACAAAAAATCTGGTGTGACCAGCACGGTGCACAACTTTCTCTTACCGAAGGGTAAGAGAAAGTTGTGTGCTGTGCGCCAGTCACACCAGATTTTTTCAAAACCTACACATAAAACACCAATCAACACGCTTTCTAAGATCGGTTAGTGAAGATATGTGGCATTCTTAATTCTTCAATTTTAATGTTTTATTTTGATTCTCAACTTTCATATTTTATTTTAATGTTCGGTGCCATATCACGTGCAATTTCTGGATAGAATATTCTTTTATAAAAATATTAAAAACAATATTTGTGTGTGTTGTCTTTATCTCTTAAGCACGAGTTATCTCGATATATATAAAGAGAGAACTCACTGACTGATTGACTGATTTACAATCATCGCATAGCCTAAACTGTAAGGCCTAGAAAGCAGTAAATTGGCATGTAGATTACAATTGTGCCCTAGGCGTCATTTAAGAAGCGATTTTACGAAATTTCAATTTTAAGGGCCCCAAATGGTCATTTATGGGCAAAATTTTGACTTTGCATTAATTTTTAAACTAAAAAAGATATCAATTTCGTTTCTTCTTTAGATAAAAATCTAAAATCATTGTTTCAGGGTTTTTTGAAATTCGGCCCCTAAGTACCCCAAAACGCAAATTTAGGGAAAAAATAATATATTTACGGGTAAAATTTTGATCTACATTAATTTCTAAACCAAAAAAGATATCAATTTGGTTTCTTCGCTAAAATCATTTTTAGATAAAAATCTAAAATCTATGTTTCAGGGTTTTTTGAAATTCGGCCCCTAAAACATTGCCCCCCCCCCCCCCCCAGTTCCGGCGCCTATGGCCTATCGATCAGTCTTTTACAAATAATTCGTGAATTGTTTCATGTTTTCTGCAGAATAAAAAAAAAACACAATAATATCAATAATTAAATGACAACGCTAGAGTTTGTATTAAATGATAAAATAAATATATTCAGTCATTTTTTTATTCATATTTTTTTTTTTTCAAAAAAGTAAATGAATATATTTATTTTAACATTTAATATATTATCTCATTTATAAAACGTTTTCCTCTCTCTGAATATTATAAAAATCTGGGTTAGTTAAGGGTGGATGAGGCTAGAAATCTCGATATGACTTTAATATTTTATTATTTGAAATTCTTACCGGGATTTCCGTTTATTTACCCGACAGTGTTTCCGTGCACGAAGACACATACCTCAACCCTACCGGCCTCTACCGGTGAAGTTACATTTATTTCCTATCTCTAACTCCTCCTCCTGCGTTCGTTTCTAGCTAGTGATCTAATCCTTATTTTTGGTTCTACCCGATTCCTTTTAATCCAACCTCTTCTATGATAGGGATGTCCTAGTTGAGGAGGGATTCCCTTCGAAGAATTTGTCTTTAAGTGTCCCATTTCTGAATTCGTGATAAATTGAGAAAGAAACTCGCAGCTTGTTGTTAACTTGAATAAAGATATCATAAAGTCTGGAGACGAGCGATTGTACAAAAAGGCCTTAGTACTTTAAAAGTTCTCCAATAAAACAAGATGCATATTTTTTTTTTCTTAATAATTATTCTTGTTTTTTCTTTCCATCTTTCAAATAAAAAGACAGTTGTATTTTCTGTGATAAAATCATTCTAATAAAAATTTGACAAATATAATTTAAAAAAAAATAATATTTTAAGCCTTTATCTTATTCATAAAATATCAAACTTTTTATATAAAAAATATAAAAAGAAAATAATTGTAAAAAAAAAAATAATATCGTCGTTTGCTGAATACAAAAGTAAAAATAGAAAATATTAAAATCTAACATTATCTTCTTTTTTTTACTGTAGCAAATATTTTCTACTTCATTGCCTCATGGTGCCGCATATATAAAGTATAGTGTATGTCTACTTCAAATATATTTCATAAAAGTATTAATAAATAAATACAAATATATATTACAAATGTAAAATAACATTTTATAAACAAAAAGGAAAAAATTACAAGTAATCCTTATTACAAAAAAATTTTATTCTGCTTTAAAATGTATAAGATCTTTTTTCGAATATTATTTTATTTATGAAACATCATAAGAGCTTATTTATGCATCCGGTAAATTTTATTTTCATATTAAATAAATTTTTCATAAAGTCGAATGATGTCACGTCTTATATTAAGATAACTAATATTTTTTATTAAAAATTACAGGAAATATATGTAAAATCAAGTTAAATAGGATTTCAATTTTTTTTTTTTTTTTTTTTTAATTAATAAAATATAATTTTTAAAATATTCAATTAATAAATAATTTTTTTTTTTTTACTTAAAATTAGCAAAAAATATTTTATAATATAACTTAAATTCGTTTTATTAAGTTTATTTAGAAATAAATTACTGGGAAAGAATAAAGTATCATTCAAATGGAAAATATTGTTTACAACGACGACAAATAAGAGAGATGGAAGATTACTTCACTTCACTCAAGTTCCAGTCTACGACTCCCCCCCCCCTAAATCCGACCTCCGCCAGTACCCCATCAACAAACGCAAGTCAGGCACCCGTCAGTCCTCCATGGCTCCAATAGTATATTATCTTTACGTAAATTAACCTTACATTTTATTTTTTTTAATTCTAAATATTACAATGCATTTGCACTCGAAAATTGTTTTAGATTAGTAAAATTACAACACCTATGTAAAGGGTTTTTTGCAGAGTCTTGTAAAAAAAAAAAACAGTTAAACTGCATAGTAAATTTAGTATGTTTTTATCTTGGAAATTTGCTTATAACAAAAAAAAAAAATTCTGAAATTAATTCAAACAGCCCAAAATCATTGTGTGGTTTTATGAAATCACGATGCAAGTGAAACTTTTTTTTCGGATCGAAGGCGTTTAACTGAAAATTTTCAGAAAATTATTAAGGGTATTAAAATCGCGTTTTTAATCTTAACTTAATAATTGGAAAATGGGAAATCAATAGACGCATGTTAAAAACTGAGAACAATATTTATATAGTAATTGAAGATTTGAATTATTTTAAATTATTTTAAAAATTATATTTTATCAATTTAAAAATTGAATAATTAAATCTCACAATTATTTTTTTTATAATTCGTCATATATATTAAATTTCAACAATTTTTGTTGGCACGGCTTGTGACGTCATTGCTTGTAGCGTCACGGCCTATAACGCGACATGCTGATAGAAGAGCGAAAAAATTTGAGGCCATCAAATAAAAGTTTCACTTTAAAAATTGTAAAATCACCAAGATTTTTTTTTACTAGTGTAAGTAATTTTTAAAAAATTAATGTTCTCTCTTAAATCAAGCTCACTGGTAACAATGAAAGCCTCGAGACTTGTAAAATAAGGAAGAAACTTGGGGAATCCCTAAGGAGTTCTCACATTATCCGCCCTATTTATAGAAGAAAATTTAGTTTCAATCTACCAAGCTGATTATAAAACAAGTGAATTTCTTTCTAAGGGCTCTCTGTGAATGAGTTAGCGTTCTAAGATTTCAAGTTTAGATTAATTAATAAGAAAAACAAACAAAACTTGGTAATATGATTCAAAATTTAATTTATCCAGGCGAATAAATAAAATCGATTAAGAAAAGTTGAGAGAGATTGGCGGAGGATTTTACTTGAACATGTTGAGAAAATTTTCCCTTTTGTCAATTTGTTTCCCTTTCCCCTAGTCCCAAGATCGAGTTTGCAAATGAACACGCAGCCTGGCTGGTAAACTGTTGTCTGTCGGGTATCGGAGATGTAAAGGCTTTCTTCGAAACAATATCAAAAGACAGCCAAAGAAGAAGAACAAGGTAGAGGGAGCTGCCTGCCATTGTGATTTATTTGATTCGTTCGTCTCTCTTCAAAGAGAAAAGAAGATTCTCGCTTTTTCAAAGGGAGAGGGAAAAGTTGAGTTAGCTACTTGATTTGTATATACTGAAGATTCAAGAAATCAATGCAAATTTAATATTATTATAGGTATAAATGATAAAGTCTGGAGTGACAGCACACAACTTTCTCTTACCTTCGGTAATCGAAAGTTTTTACTGTGCTTGTCACACCAGATATTTTGTTTCCAAGTATATTTAGTTTCGGACAGTACAGTACATTTGAATTCAAGATGTAAAATTTATAAGTATGGGAAAATATTTAATTTTTGGTACTATGGCAACCATTTCACCTATCTTTTCTATGAAGTAAGATAAGATAAGGTTATATAAGAATAAAGTGGTCTTCAAAAGATTTCAACCCCAAAATGACAATATACATTTTAAAGAGCATCTGAAAAATAATTGATCTTTGAATTTAGATCAAATTCTTTAGAGCGAATTTTGAGAAAACCGAAACAGTCCATCAGTAAAGTAACTGCGGCAACCAGGATTCAGCACAGGTTTTCCGCAGGCAACCCTACATCATACCGTAATAAAATTATCCTTATTTTGATGTAAGGTTTATTTATTAAACACACGGGTGTAAGCAGTAGCGGGTCCAGGTGGGGGCAAAGGGGGGGGGGGCGCTCATCCCCCCCTCCGCCCCAGCCCCATTAAGCTTTTGGCGCCCCTCGCGCATCCGCTTTTTCCCAAAATCTACGGCTTTGTTTTTTGAAATTTCATTATAAATTCATTTTATATCACAAATCCGGAGAAAAATTACAAAAAAAAGCCCGACCGAGATTCGAATACTAAAAAAAAGGCGCCCCAGTTGAGCTTCGCCCCCCTCCGCCCTCAAAGGCTAGTTACGCCGCTGAGTGCAAGTTATTAATTTTGACTTAACCTGTTTATACCAGACAACTTATAGTTATCACAGGAAAAAGAAAGGCAACCTAATGCCGTCATATTCTACACATAACTTATGGCTTCGTTTATTGCAATTAGTTCAGCAGAAAATATTGAGAGATAGTTGGGAATTTTGAAAAGAGCGAATAAAGATTTATTGTAGTCATAAAATGCAAATGAAGAAAAGAGAAGGGAAGATGTAATGGAATCGAGTAGGCCTAGGGGTGGTTGATTGTTGAATACTTCTATTGTAGACTTTGATCGTTGAAAACAAACAAGTTAAAAGAGAATATTTGTGTAGGGGCGGGGTCTAAATGTCCTCCGATGCCGAAAAAGACTTTAAAACGAATTTTAAAAGGGGGCTAGAACATTCCTCTCCTTCTAATGAGAATCTAGTACTGTAGTTGAATTAAATTAAGATTAAAAATAGGCTTCAAAATAGAAAAAAAAGTTTATGAAAAAAACCCATTGTGTGGTTTTATGAAACCACGATGCAAGTGAAACTTTTTTTCAGATTGTAAGCGTTTAACTGAAAATTTTCAGAAAATTATTCAATTAAGGGTATAAAAATCGCATTTTTAATCTTAACTTAATAATTGGAAAATGGGAAATCAATAGACGCACTTTAAAAACTGAGAACAATATTTATTTAATAATTGAAGATTTGAATCATTTTAAATAATTTTAAAAATTATATTTTATCAATTTAAAAATTGAATAATTAAATCTCACAATTATTTTTTTATAATTCGTCATATATATTATAAATTTCAACTTTCCTATTTTAGTCGTCACGGCTTGTGACGTCATGACTTGTAACGCGACATGCTGATAGAAGAGCGAAAAAATTTGAGGGGATAAAATAAAAGTTTTACTTAAAAAAAAACATTTCTCAATTCAAATATTAACCCATTTAATTAAAATTAGAATTTTCATACATGTCATTAGGGGGTTGGTTTATCACTAAATACTGTATGTCGGTCTGTAATACGATGTCTATAGAATTGGTTTATTTAATATTCGTCAACAGCATTCATTTATTTTTTTATTTGATTTCATATTTTTTTAATTAATTTCTACTTGTTTATTTAACATATAATTAAATAAATATGGTTCATATTAAAAAAAAAAATAAAATCCGCTTAAAGTGCCGACAAACGACAGACAGCTCGACTCTCTCACTAATTCTGGAGGTAAAAAAATAAGGTGGTAATTAAAAATATGATTGGGATAAGCACTGTGCGTCAGAAAAAAAAAACGTTACACTTTGTTTCTTAATAAGACTAGTTCTAATCTACCTTAATGATACTCTAATTTAAGAAACATTTAATATGAAATATTTTAAACATTTCTAAGTAAATTTAACACAAATTATCAATTTGATACAATTTAAGTAAAATAAAGAAAAATATTTTCAATTTGAGAGACAAAATCAACATAATTTAGATATGTTTTGTTGGATATTAATTACAAATTTTGTTTTTATAACAATTTCCAATAAAATAGACAGAAAAACTGAAATGGAAAGATTATTTTAAAATTTAGAAATTTGGCGTTAATAAAATAATTTTGACATTTTTTGTCTTTGTTTTATTTAAATTGTAAGTGAGATTTGGAGGACAGCAGCCAGGAAGGTAGCCTCTATTTAATGAAACAGACTCCTTTAACAAAACGTTTCGGCTAATTTTAATTACGCCATCTTCAGTTGTTGTAGAGTCTAATAGGAAATAGAGTTGTCATTTGTGGGTCGTGCATAAGCGAATAGTTAAACAATGCTTATGTGTTATAACAATGTAAATATAATGAATATGATGAAACTTGTGTGAAGGCAAATATCGAAGAAAAAAAAAAATACAATTGGAGGGATGTACCTTCACACAAGTCTCATCATATTCATTATATTTACCTACCTTCCTGGCTGCTGTCCTCCAAATCTCACTTACCGATATCTCACAGCCACATCCCTTCAATTGTATTTATTTAAATTGTGATTATTTATTAAAATGATATGGATTTGTGTTAATTTGACTAGAAATGGTATAAGTTATTTCATATTAAATGTTTCCCTAAATTAGAGTATCATTAAGGTAGATTAGAAAAGGTGTCAATCACGACCTTCATCAGGGCAAATATTGTCAATTATACTATGTTTATCGTGATGAAGGTCGTGATTGACGATCGTAACGTCGGCGAATAAAAATTAAATAAAATGCGAAACCTGATTAAATCTTCGCAGTCATAAAACATTAAGTACTATGTGGGTTATTTCTATAGAATAACAATTTCATTTGAAATTTCCCTCTGTTGATTATTGTTTCCCATCAAACTTATTAATGTAAGCAATATCAATTTTAGAATCCATATTCACATAATTTATTTGTAAATAAAAGCTAATATACAATCAATAACATTTGTCGCACACACTGTACGTGTGTCTGTCTGTCTGTGTGTCTGGGTTCAATTTAAACCATGAAGGAATTGAGCTAGGAGTTAGAAATTTTATATTAAAGTTAGACACCCCCCTAGGGCGTGAAAATAAGCTTTTAAACAAAATCGGCCAGAGTACTAGTACTTTACTGATGCACTTTTTCAGTTTTTTTTTTTTTTTTTTTTTTTTTTTTTTTCGATTTTCTCAAAATTCGCTCCAACGATTTTGATTAAAATTCAAAAATCAATTATTTTTTAGATGCTCTTTTAAATGTATATTCTCATTTTGGGGGTTGAAATCTTTTGAATACCACTTTACTCTTGTACTTAATAGAGAAGATAGGAGAAATGGTTGCCATGGTAACAAAATATAAATATTTTTCTATACTTATAAATTTTTACTTTCTCTTACCTATGTATATATGTAATATATATAGAGAGAGAGAAAGTATTGGATTCATGTCAAAAATTCGATGTCGAGATTTTGATGGATCTTCACGTTTTGAGGTCCCCTGAATCCAAAAAAGTGGTTTTCGCGACATGGTCTGTCTGTGTGTGTGTCTGTGTGTCTGTGAACAAAATATCTCAAGAACGAAAAGAGCTAGGAAGTTGAAATTTTATATTTAAGTTAGGCACCCCCATGGGACGTGACACGAAGCTTTTGAACAAAATCGACCAAAAAGTACTAGTACTTTACTGATTCACTTTTTCAGTTTTTTTCGATTTTCTCAAAATTTGCTCCAACGATTTTTTTTTTTAATTCAAAAATCAATTATTTTTTAGATTCTCTATAAAATGTATATTCTCATTTTGTGATTGAAATCTTCTGAAGACCACTTTACTCTTGTACTCCATAGAAAAGATAGGAGAAATGGTTGCCATGGTATCAAAATACCGAAGGTAAGAGAAAGTTGTGTGCTGTGCGCCAGTCACACCAGATTTTACATCTTGAATTCTATCTAATATTTCGGCGAAAACTAAATATATGTTGACAGAAAAAATCTTGTGTGACAAGCACAGAACACAACTGTCGATTACTGAAGGTAAGAGAAAGTTGTGTGCTGTGCGACAGTCACACCAGATTTTTTTATCAAATTGTTAATTCGTAGTCTATTTTTGAAAGTCCATCTACGATCCTATTATATTAAAATGCTTATTCATCTTATTTGACATTATTCTAAAAAAAAAAAAATTGCATGATAAGATGATCTCGTTCTTATTTTTAAATATAATTTGTAGTTAATTAAATCCATGCATTTCTTTTTTTTTTTTCTTATTTGATGGATAACTTAAAATTCAATCATTCATTGTCTTAATGAAACCTCAAAATGAATGATGACAACTTAGAGCTTTAATTCCTTTCTTAAATTGTTTTAAGTGATTTTGTAAATTGCCAAGTTAATACAAAACTAAAGATTTTAATCCATTTGAAAACTCCTGAACAATCTTAATAATATTGGGTTGGGTTTACAAAAATAAAAAATTTTCCTATATTATCTTGAATTCTAATATACGGTATCGGCGGAAACTAAATATATGTCGACACAAAAAATCTGGTGTGACAAGCACAGAACATAACTTTCGATTACCGATGGTAAGAAAAATTTGTGTTGCGCGACCAGTCACACCAGATGTTTAATATACCAAATATTTTAATTATACGTCGTAAAAATTAAGATATGTAATTGTTTATGCTTTTATAGGCATTTGCTACAAAATGACAAAAACATGCTTAAAATTTTCACTTCTACTCGGCCTTAATATTACTAAGCATCTATATATATAATTCGCTAATGTCCGTCTGTCTGTCCATCTCCACGCTCTATTTGGGCAACTTCCCGTTGGATTTTTGAAACGTAATTTTATATGCATAAAGAGGATCTTCTCGGGAATACAGAAAATTATTTTCACCCCGACATTCCTATAACTTTTTGAGTTATTAATTCGTAAAGTTACGATTCCTCCCATTGAAAAAAGAATAGAGAAATATTTATGTATTCTTTGCATTTATATATTCTCTGAATGTAAACAAATCCTCAAGCAGGCACGCGATTGGAATTGAATAATAATAATTTCTTTTTGGCCCTAGAGCTTGGTGTAGTTGCTAGCGTGCTAATCTTCTATACCGAGGGTCGCGGGTTCGGATCCCAGGCGGTCCGATGATTTTA
>JAKCPI010011911.1:0-10079 GCA_023213315.1 Euborellia annulipes | reverse complement strand
CTTTGTTAGATATATATATATCTCTATGACTTTAAATATAGGATCCGCTTGGCGCTCGCAAGTTCTATTACTGATTACTAGAACTTGCCAGCGCCAAGCGGGTCACTGCGAAAAATAATTTTTTGTAAAAGGAATTTCAACCAATTGTAGGCCTATCAGATACAGATATAATTTTTCCTTCAGTGGCTTGGACAATACAAACGTCCTGTAATTTGTAGAATAGCTTCTCATAGTCGTCATCATCATCATCCCGAGCTCTACAACCCGTTGTGGGTCTTGGCTGCCTCCAGAATAAGACGCCATCCGTCCCTGTCCAACGCGGATCAGCCCAGCATCTTGCAGTCGCACTCCATCGAGCCATCTCAGCCTCGGTCTTCCAATTTTCCTGTATCCTCCAGGGTTACCCTTCATGACTCGTTTCGCCATCTCGCCTTCGTCCATGCGCTGCACATGCCCAAGCCACCTGAGCCTTCCGATTCTTATAAGTTTTAAGATGTTGGGTTCATCGTATATATCATAAAGTTCTTGGTTGAATCGGATTCTTCACCCTCCGCCATCATTAACGTCTGAGAACTTTTCTTTCAAGATGTTTATAGCTCTTTCGTCCTTCTTACTGATGGTCCACGTTTCCGAAGCGTACGTTAGCACGGGCCTTACGAGGTTTTTGTAGAGTGTGCACTTGGTCCTTCTAGATAGAAAGTGGGACCTAAATATCCTCGTAAGTCCGAAATAGCACCGGAAAGTATTCTATTTTTTATTTCTTCGCTAATGTTGTTTGTAGCGTTTACTAATGAGCCAAGGTAAGTGAAGTTCTCGACTTTCTCGAAGGTGTAGGTGCCGATCTGGGAGAGGACCTTTGTGATTCTCATAGTAGATTAGGTTAAGTTGAATTGGCCGATACCAGAGAGGGAACACAATTAAGACCTTTGTGATACCACGGTGGGGCTATCCCCCTTTCATATCCTAAGAGGAGACTTCAACAGGATGTTTGAATTATTTGCGGCAAGCTGGATTCGAACCCGAGCCGTGTTGAGACTTGATATACCTCAGCTTAGCCTCATTGTTGCGTTGCCTTATATTTCAATTCCGGATTCAAAATAACTCTATTCTTCTTCTTGTAACACATTACAGGTTAAAATGCCCAAATAATATATTTATATTTCAATTACAATCTATTTACTTTTGCATAGGATGTGGATAAGCTAGCTAGCTATATATTTATATCTAAATTCATTAGATAGGCCTATTCTCTCTCTCTCTTTCTTTGAATAAATTTCAAATGGAAAGAAGTTATTTAAGTTAACCCTGTAGAGTTAGGAATAATTAATAAGGGAAGAGGGGGAGGGGGGGGAGGGAGGGGGGGTGATACATTTAGATACAATTAAATGTTAATTGAATTTGGAAGCTCCTATTTGATATATAAGGGCTTAAGCCCCTTTGCTTCCTTCTTAAGGATATTTAAATGCCCCTTTCTACTTTAAAACAAGTTTACGAACGAAAGTGAAATTATTCTTTGCTTTAGAAGAAAGAGTAAGGAAAAAAAAAATACATAGTATAAAATAAGTATTTAATAAGATTATTTAAATTAAAATTGATGATGCAAAGAAATTTCCCCAGAAGTTTTTTTTTTTTTTTATTCATTAAAAATATTTTTTTTTTATGAAATATTACAGTAAATTAGCATCTATTAACTTCTGTAAATTAAAATGTCTTTATTATTATTCATTTATGCTCTAACGCTGATAAGATTTTCATAAATTTCGAAGCTAGTTCTTTCAGAGCTTAATACTATCTCATAATTATTGAAAAGGCGCTCGAGAAGTCGATTTTCGATTCTCCGAATCGACTTGATATTTTTTCGATTCTTCTGAATCGAGTAATCATTTCTGAAAATCGAGTTTTCGACTTTTAAAAAAACTCCTGCTTAGGAGATTACTCAGTAAATATTAAATATATTTATTTTTATTTTTTTTTTTTTTTTTTTTTAAACATTCACACTTTTTTCTCATTCACACTCACACTCACACACACATTCACACAGTCTTTTCGGCATCTTAGGCCATTTAAGACTTTTACGATATCCGTTATAGAGATTAATATACATATATGGGGTCCAGGCATTCTTATTTAAGCCATTTGGTATCCAATTGGCTTAAATAAAATCATCGGACTGCCTGGGGTCCGAACCCGCGACGTTTGGTATATGAGGTTAGCACGCTAACCCTACGCCATGCCCCGAGGGATATATTTATTAATTTATAATATAAGAAGGTATTTAAACATTTGTATTAAATACATAAATATTATATTCAATATTTTTATAAAAGAATATTCTATCCAGAAATTGCACGTAATATGGCACCGAAAATTAAAATAAAATATGAAAGTTGAGTATCAAAAAATAAAATTGAGGAATTAAAAATGCCACATATGTTCACTAACCGATCTTAGAAAGCGTGTTGATTTGGTGTGTTTTGTGTAGGTTTTAAAAGAAAGATGAAAGTCAATCAATGAAAACGTTATAAACTATATTACATTGTAAGAAAAAAAGTCGAAGTCGTCGTGAGAATCGATTCTAATCGACTTGAAAGAGTTTCAATTAGATTCTAAAAAGTCCTTTATTTTCAGCTAAAAGATCGATTCTTGACTAAAGTCATAGACTTTTCATTTTCCTAAATTAATATAGTTGCATTTTTTATCGTCTATGGTCATTTGCGAATTAAATAGCTTACAATTTAGATTTTCAATGTTATGCTTCTGCAAACTGTGGACAGCTAATAAGCACATGGTCGACTGTATTTTTCAGGACATACACCCCATTCACATTTCCAAGGCTTGAGAGTTTTCTTCTTGACATAATTTTTAATATCTTCATAGGTGTTTTCAGTGAAGTCAAATGATATCCTATTTGCACCTTTCTTCGCCTCTAAATCCACCTGTTCATTCACTACGACTTTTTTAAGTCATGGAACCCACATAAATGAATTATTACACATAAATTAACTTTTTGGTAAACTAAGCTAATTTAAATGTTTCATAGGCTTCATGACATTTTATTAAGCCTATATTCCTTTTCTTTGTTAATATTATTTGGATGTTTATTAATTTCTATAGACTCTGACTTTTCTTTTCCACCAATCATTTTCAAATATAAATTAATAATTTGATGATTATGTCCAACTTCATGGCAATGACTGTAGTTGGCGCTGACGTCATGCACGTAGGTTAGTTCACTTGAGTCGGAGCAAGTGCACAGTACTTAAAAAACGACTGCAGAAGAAGTATTCGAAACGTTGTATTTTTGATAAATAATTAATACATGTGTGGTCTATAATTAAAAACTCCCGTAATAATAATAATAATACAAACCACAAAAGCTTTAATGAACATAAAAAAAATTTAATTTTCTATTTTTTCAAAACTTAGTTTTTACAGACCTATAATAATTATTAATATTATGTTAATGTACAATAAATCTGAAAAGAAGATATTAATATGAATGTTATAAAATAATTTAAGCATATGAAAATTATTATTATTATAATAAAAAAAAAAGAAAAGGGAAAATGGGCCGAAAAAATGCAATCGGTTATTTTCATTTAAATGTAAATTTCATACACATTAATTAAAAATTGAAAATCTATGTCGTAGTTTTTTTTTTTAACTGAAAAAAAAAACTCAATTTTTAAGAGACAAAGAAAAAGATACTTGAATTTTATGTTTTACATCCCCTTGCTTATCTGAATATATATATAACAAAAAAAATCTGATGTGACAAGCACAGAACACAACTTCCAATTACCAAAGCTAAGAGAAGGTTGTGTTCTGTGCGACCACCAGATTTTTTGGTAAAGATTAATATTCATTTAAAAGCCTCTTTAATCTCTTCTTATAGAATGAGACTCCAAATGATAACATAGTTATGAATATAACTTTTCGTTTGTTATCTAACAAAACAGTTTTATGATTTTATCTCATTGCAAATAAAAATGAAAAACAAAAAAAAAGATGAAGATTATTTAATTCTAACATATATATATATTCATAAAACGAATTTTTTTTTTATTAGGATTTTTAATATACTCTTGTGTTTACCTGTAGAAGATAGATAACACCAAAGGGGTGGGAAATAAAAAAAAAACCTCATCTAAATCAACAAATAGAATTAATAAATTTAAAGCTTAAAATATTAACGTGAGTTTTATCGTTTTTAAATATAAAAAAAACTAAAACAGGTGGAGAATTATCGCTTTGAGAGATGTTTGTTTTGGTTAATATTCTTTGTATTTGTATATACAAGTAGCCTAGGGATAGAATAAATTATTACATATGTGTTCAGATTTTATTTTTATTTTTACAGATACTCCAAGAATGAAAACTGTTTTTTTTTTATTAGTCTTTTCGGCTTCTTACACTCTATAGACTTTTATTTTTTCACTTTCTTTTTTAAATATAATAACGCAATTCATATTTGGGTTGGAAAAATCGACTCTGAATTTTGTCAAGAATCGATCTTTTGCTGAAAATAATCGACTTGTTAGAATCGAGTTGAAACTCTTTCAAGTCGATTAGAATCGATTCTCACTTGACGACTTCGACTTTTTCCTTACAATGTGGTAATATAGTTTGTAACGTTTTTATTGATTGATTTTAATCTTTCTTTTAAAACCTACACATAACACACCAATCAACACGCTTTCTAAGATCGGTTAGTGAAGATATGTGGCATTCTTAATTCTTCAATTTTAATGTTTTATTTTGATACTCAACTTTCATATTTTATTTTAATGTTCGGTGCCATATCACGTGCAATTTCTGGATAGAATATTATTTTATAAAAATATTAAAAACAATATTTGTGTGTGTTGTATTTATCTCTTAAGCACGAGTTATCTCGATATATATAAAGAGAGAACTCACTGACTGATTGACTGACTTACAATCATCGCATAGCCTAAACTGTAAGGCCTAGAAAGCAGTAAATTGGCATGTAGATTACAATTGTGCCCTAGGCGTCATTTAAGAAGCTGATTTTACGAAATTTCAATTTTAAGGGCCCCAAATGGTCATTTATGGGCAAAATTTTGACTTTGCATTAATTTTTAAACTAAAAAAGATATCCAATTTGTTTTAAGTTGGATTGCACAAGCAATTATGATTTGGATTAAATTGCGGAAGTATTTTGTTGTGATGAACTTAGGTGTTGATAGTTGAAATTAAAATAAAAAAACTGTAGTTTTTTATAATGGGTTTATTTTTTTGGCTTGGCGACTGCGCTAGCATTCAGTTTCGATGGCTTTGAGAATCCATCATCTTCAGGCCTGGAAATCACAATAAATACTATGTAATATACATTATGAGTCAACTGTTATGATTTGTTTTTGTTTCATTTCTTTACATATATAGACATTCATTTTTTTTATTAAAAGCAATTTTATAACTTGTGTTATATACTTTTTCTCTCTTAGTTTAACGTTAAAATATTTGTATAATTTTATGATTAACATTTTGTAACATTATTAATAATAAATAATATAATATCATTATAAATAAATGTTTTGCATACTTTCAAATGTTTTTTTATTACCTAAAAATAAACCGAAATCCTTTTTAATGAGTAGGAATATATCCTCTCGATTTTAGATGTCATTAAATTGAAGTTTTTAAAACAATGATTTTTAGCCCAAGTTTAGCTGAAGTTATATGCTGAAAACAAAATTGTTCTGTTTTGATTATTTATGATTGTATTTTCCGTAAAATAATTTGACAAATATATATGTTTGAATTTAAGAATGTAAAATTTTTTTTGAGAATAATCTCCACGTCATTAATTTTTAAAAACTGAATGCTAGCGCAGTCGCCAAGCCAAAAAATAAACCCATTATAAAAAACTACAGTTTTTTAATTTTAATTTCAACTATCAACACCTAAGTTCATCACAACAAAATACTACCGCAATTTAATACAAAAAAAAAAGATATCAATTTGGTTTCTTCTTTAGATAAAAATCTAAAATCATTGTTTCAGGGTTTTTTGAAATTCGGCCCCTAAGTACCCCCAAAACGCAAATTTAGGGATATATACGGGTAAAATTTTGATCTACATTAATTTCTAAACCAAAAAAGATATCAATTTATATCATAAATCTTCGCTAAAATCATTTTTAGATAAAAATCTAAAATCTATGTTTCAGGGTTTTTTGAAATTCGGCCCCTAAAACATTGCCCCTCCCCCCCCCCAGTTCCGGCGCCTATGGCCTATCGATCAGTCTTTTACAAATAATTCGGGTTCATGTTTTCGGCAGAATAAAAAAAAACAATAATATCAATAATTAAATGACAACGCTGGAGTTTGTATTAAATGATAAAATAAATATATTCAGTCATTTTTTTATTCATATTTTTTTTTTTTTCAAAAAAGTAAATGAATATATTTATTTTAACATTTAATATATTATCTCATTTATAAAACGTTTTCCTCTCTCTGAATATTATAAAAATCTGGGTTAGTTAAGGGTGGATGAGGCTAGAAATCTCGATATGACTTTAATATTTTATTATTTGAAATTCTTACCGGGATTTCCGTTTATTTTCCCGACAGTGCTTCCGTGCACGAAGACACATACCTCAACCCTACCGGCCTCTACCGGTGAAGTTACATTTATTTCCTATCTCTAACTCCTCCTCCTGCGTTCGTTTCTAGCTAGTGATCTAATCCTTATTTCTGGTTCCACCCGATTCCTTTTATCCAACCTCTTCTATGATAGGGATGTCCTAGTTGAGGAGGGACTCCCTTCGAAGAATTTGTCTTTGAGTGTCCCATTTCTGAATTCGTGATAAATTGAGAAAGAAACTCGCAGCTTGTTGTTAACTTGAATAAAGATATCATAAAGTCTGGAGACGAGCGATTGTACAAAAAGGCCTTAGTACTTTCAAAGTTCTCCAATAAAACAAGATGCATATTTTTTTTTCTTAATAATTATTCTTGTTTTTTCTTTCCATCTTTCAAATAAAAAGACAGTTGTATTTTCTGTGATAAAATCATTCTAATAAAAATTTGACAAATATAATTTAAAAAAAAAATAATAATAATATTTTAAGCCTTTATCTTATTCATAAAATATCAAACTTTTTATATAAAAAATATAAAAAGAAAATAATTGTAAAAAAAAAATAATATCGTCGTTTGCTGAATACAAAAAGTAAAAATCTAGTGACTGGCGCACAGCACACAACTTTCTCTTACCTTCGGTAATCGAAAGTTGTGTACTGTGCTTGTCACACCAGATTTTTTGTGTCGACGTGTAATTAGTTTCCGACAGTACGGTTCATTCGATTTTCAAGATGTAAAATTTATAAGTATGGCAAAATATTTATATTTTGTTACCATGGCAACCATTTCTCCTATCTTTTCTATGGAGTACAAGAGTAAGTGGTCTTCAGAAGATTTCAATCACAAAATGAGAATATACATTTTATTGAGAATCTAAAAAATAATTGATTTTTGAATTTAAAAAAAAATCGTTGGAGCAAATTTAGAGAAAATCGAAAAAAACTGAAAAAGTGCATCAGTAAAGTACTAGTACTTTTTGGTCGATTTTGTTCAAAAGCTTCGTGTCACGTCCCAGGGGGTACCTAACTTAAATATAAAATTTCAACCTCCTAGCTTTTTTTCGTTCTTGAGATATTTTGTTCACAGACAGACACACACACAGACAGACCATGTCGCGAAAACCACTTTTTGGATTCAGGGGACCTCAAAACGTGTATATCCATCAAAATCTCGACATCGAATTTTTGACATGAATCCAATACTTTCTCTCTCTATATATATTAACATGTATATAGAGGTAAGAGAAAGTAAAAATAGAAAATATTAAAATCTAACATTATCTTTTTTTTACTGTATCAAATATTTTCTACTTCATTGCTTCATGGTGCCGCATATATAAAGTATAGTGTATGTCTACTTCAAATATATTTCATTAAAGTATTAATAAATAAATACAAATATATATTACAAATGTAAAGTAACATTTTATAAACAAAAAGGAAAAAAATTACAAGTAATCCTTATTACAAAAAAATTTTATTCTGCTTTAAAATGTATAAGTTGTTTTTTCGAATATTATTTTATTTATGAAACATCATAAGAGACTACCCAGATAGCACTGGGACGACATGGGGACGTTTCGGACTTTGCTAGGGACGTTCCTGCATCGATCTAGGGACGTCGAAATGTCCGCTGAAACGTCCCTTTTACTAAGTCCCGCCTAAAATTGTGTTGCGACCTCTTGACTTAACGGTAGATAATACAAGATCTTCCGCGAGAAACCTCGAAAAAATATCGCATGAAATTACGACCTGGGGAAAAATCCACATTCTGGACAGAGCTGGACCGTCAATATTGATGCACCCAATGATAGGATTAGGGAATCAGAAAAAAACTTGGCCATTATAGACTTTCTTTTTATTTTTAAGATTTAGGATATTGTGTTTAACGAAAATAGCGTTTTTATTCATTTTTTATCGCATTCCCCCACCACTTTCTCACCGGTGCAGGTGTACTTATTCCCAAAAACTCGGGAAGAGATGAAGGGCCGTAGACAATGCTTTTGTAAGGTCGTTGACTACGTCCAGGGCAAGGTTTCTTTTGTTTCTTAATACGTAGCTAAAATTTCCAACTCACACATACAAAAGCAAAAAATGTTAATAACATTTGTTTGAACATTATACAAAAAAATTCTGAGAAAAATTATCCGAATTGTCTACTAAAAAATCAATACTTTTTTTTTTTTTTTAAACATTCACACTTTTTTCTCATTCACACAGTCTTTTCGGCAACTTAGGCCATATAAGACTTTTACGATAACCGTTATTTATTAATTTATTTATTATTGGGGTCCAGGCATTCTTATTTAAGCCATTTGGTATCCAAATGGCTTAAATAAAATCATCGGACTGTCTGGGGTCCGAACCCGCGACGTTTGGTATATGAGGTTAGCACGCTAACCTCTACACCATGCCCCGAGGGCAAATCAATACTTTAAAAAAAAGCAAAAAAAATACAAATTAAATTAAATATAGTAAGATATAATATCAATCAAAATATCAGGTCCGATAAACTCTACACGTTTAAACAAAATTATCTGGATATTCTATTTGATCCTTGTAAAAAGAGAAATCAAAAAAAAAAAAAAAAAGATAGGAGCCGAAGCGTCATTTCAATTTTTTATTGATAAATCTATTTTAATAAATATATTCAGCTATTCAAAAGTACTCATCCTTAAAAATATTTAATTTGATTTTCAGGTTCAGGTAAATAAAACGCCTCTCAACTCCGGAGACGATTCGAGATATATTTAATAACTGATGATTAAATAAATCTCAAAACGTCTCCGGATTCGAGAAACTCATAAAGGCTTTTTATTTGGATTAAGCTGCCTTTATTAATATCAAATATATTCACAAACACCAAATCCTATTTAAAAAATTTTTAGATAAACTCTAACCATATCATAATATGATAATAATGATTAAAATATATATTTCATATAAAAGGTAAGGAAAAGTAAACAAATTTACATTTATATATTGAAGAAAAGCGGGCTATTCTTCCCCCCCCCCATCCAAATGCAGCCTCTGTGTATGAGATTGATAAAAAAATCAAGGCGTCAATTAAGCGGGGAGGAGGGGTGACAAAAAAGACGCCTTTGTGTGCAAGATCAATGAATGTAAATAATACAAGTCCAGCTATGTTTAAGACAAAATAATTCTAAGTTCCATTTATGAGAAAAAATTATAAGTCCAAGTCCCAAGAGGGACCTTCAATGGCGTCCCTGGGACATCGAAATGTCCGCTCCCGCTGGGACGTTTCGAGGGACGGCCTTAGGACGCTGCTGCAGGTTCCTCGAGTTTTTGGCGACGTTCCAGTGCTATCTGGGTATATATGCATCCGGTAAATTTTATTTTAATATTAAATAAATTTTTCATCAAGTCGAATGACGTCACGACTTGTCTTATATTAAGATAACTTATATTTTTTATTAAAAATTACAGGAAACATATGAGTCATTTCAT
>JAKCPI010011910.1:0-12412 GCA_023213315.1 Euborellia annulipes | reverse complement strand
ATAAATTAGGGTTTGAATAAATGTTCACTAATACTGCTAATTTTTTTTTTTACTTTAATAATCAGAGAGGTCATTTAAACTCTATCAATTTGTGTATAAATGTATGACGAAAGCCATATTTATTTAAATTGAATGATTACTTTAAATAAATATAATCGCTTCTGCCAAACCCAAGGATTGTATTTATTTATTTTGTTTGCGTTATTCCCATCAATGTTTTTGTCAGACATTTATTTTGAATTATTCGTATTAATGATTTGTCAATATACGGTTTCGTTGTAATTTTTGAGATCCGGTTGACTTGGATATATAAAAAATAAACATTCTTCTTTGGATTAATATACAATTAAATGATTATGAATATCTTCATATCACTAATTCAAAGGAGAAATCTTTTTGTGAAGGAAGATTGAAATTCATTTATAGTTTATTGTGAGTATATGTATTTTATTGATGGACCAAACCCGGGAATTGAACTCGGGGCCCCCAGACTATCTGGGGCATCCACTTTCATCCGGCCCTCTGTATCAAATAGGCTGGATAGGCCGGGTTCATGGCCAGTAGAGGTTTGAATAATTCTTTCCCCGAATCGACGCATAATATCTTATTTTTATATATAATTGAAAATTAAAACAACATTTTCGAAGCGAAAATTAAACAAACACAAAAAATAACATTTGTAAAAAAAAATATAGCTACATTTTCTATCTCTGGTCTAGGCAAAATAAATTTTCATCAATGGAAAATTATTTCGCTCTATATCGAAGAGACAAATAATTAATAATGATTTATATCTATAATAATAATTAAAAAAAAAAAAAAAACGTTCAGTCTTTTCAAGCTTTTAATAAATATCAATTATAAATCGAAATGAAAATATTTTTAATTAACAAAACGATTGAAAAATAATAAATTACTGCAAAAGAGAAAAAAAAAAACTCCCCCACCCGGGTGGGTTATCTTTGTTTTGAGTATTCCTTTCCAATCCATGTCAACTTATAATGAGCGATCGGGGTTTAAAAGCGTAAAATTAGTTTCCCTCCCGCGTTTAACAAACCGTTTTGCTACAGATTGCATAAATGATAAAAAAAAAAAACGTCGTCGTCGTCCTCGCATCAATCAGTGTCAGTAAATTAATAATTTTTCCATCGAGAGGTTAACTTGTGTCTAACTTTGTAGATGTTTTTATGCCAAAAATAAAAAAAAAATATCTGGTTTCTGACTAACAAGCATCTAAATTTGAATGGATCTTTTTTTTATTTTTTATGTAGACGCATCGTAGCTCTCCACAATGAAATATATCTTTTGATATTTCATTGACAATTTAACAAGTAGAGAGAGAGAGAGAAGAAACAAGGCTCCACCCTAGAAAGAGGTGTTGAGGGGGTGAAGTACTGATGTATTCGCCACACACACAAACACCCAGCCAAGTTGAGAGCAACCACTCAGCAAATCCCTTATATATTATTTATAACTGGTGCTAGAGATTGCTTTCAAGAGGAACATCTAAAATCCTAGACTCACATTGGAATTGTATTAACTAACTTGGTATAATTTGATATTATTAAGTAAAAGAATCGTACATTTTTATAGGTTTTAAATTTCAATGTCTGATGTGGGGACTTTGAAGGAAATACACGTTTTTAAGCCCTCTGAGTTTAAAAAAATGGATCTGACTGTGGTCAATTTAAAGGAATAAGAAAAAGAGCTATGAGTTTGAAATTTCAGACACTAGGTGGGTCGTATTGCCTCTTTTTTTCGGATCTGTTATAAAGCAACCATATTTTTGAATAACGAGATGTCACTTGCGATCAAAACTGACATTCTAGCCTAAAAATGCCGAGTATACGCCCCTGGAAGGGCCAGATGCCCTCCTCTGCCCGAAAACGAGGCAAATTCAGTACAATAAAGCGCTCCAGAGGGCCCTTTTCAGGGGCATATAACTGGCATTTTTAGGCTATATATACCCAATAATAATAATAATAATAATAATGCCAGTTTTCATCGCAAGTGACATCTCGTTATTCAAAAATATGGTCGCTTTATAACCCATCTAAACTTAATGATAATTTTGTGATTTTCAGTCGAAATATCAAAACTTTGAAATAAAAATTCTCACAGAAGATATTGTCCATTTGAAAAAAAATTTATATCTGTAATGTCCATGAAGGTGGGCCACTTTTGCCGGGTACTGCATTTCGCTCCGAAAAAAAGAGGCAAAACGACCCACCCTATTAGGCACCACCCTAAGAAGTGAAAATAAGCTTTTAAAAAAAAATCGTCCAAATAGTACTAGTACTTTATTTATGTACTTTTTAAGTTTCTTTTTCGATTTTCTAAAAATTTGGTCAAACATAAATTCATAAATCAATTATTTTTTCGATGCTCTTTAAAATGTATATTCTCATTTTGCTCTCAAAATTGTTTGAAGACCAATTTACTAGGAAAGATAACAAAATTAAAATATTTTTCTATTTTTATAAATTTTACATCTTGAACTGCGGAAAACTAAACTCAAAAAATCTGGTGGGGCAAGTACAGAACACAACTTTTAATTTCCATAAATAAGAGAAAGTTTTGCGTTGTGCGACCAATCACACCAGATTTTTTCTTCCTTTCGTAATTTCTTCATTTTATTTAAACCCCCGTTGACCTTTATCCTTTGTTAGAAATCTAATTTATTAAAAATAAACATCATTATTAAAAAAATATCTTTTTTATCTGGAAAATACATAGATGAAAATATTGACAGTGAATTTAATTTTTCCATAAGCCATTCGGGGAGTTTGCAGCCGAGTGTGCTGTCCAAGGGCTGACAATTTTGTTGGACAGATTTCTCCTGGGTTGGCTTAGGGTCGAGCCAGGGCATGTTTGCCTCTGAAAGCACAGTGTCCTATGACTGAGCAAATATTTTGAGTGATTGAGAGGAAATGAGATAAATGGAGAGAGAATTTGAGAACATGAAAAGTAGAGAGAGATAGAAGAGAATATTGGCGAAACGAAATAGTGCACAAGATGAAAAACAAAACAGGAAAATATCAATTTCAATTGTTTTCCAATATAGAGCAACGCAATAAGAAGATATGATTAGGATTATACAAAAAAAAATGAACTCTTTGAAATATATGATTTTGTTTTTGTCGAAAAGCCCAATGTGCCAGTACAAAATAGTCTCTCTATACCAGTGGCATTACCAGGATTTAATGGGATTTAATTTTTTTAACGGACTTTTCTCAACCAAGAACTTTCTTTTTTACAATTCATTAAAATTAATAAAAAAAAAAAAAACTCAGGGGACCTCAAAACGTGTATAGGCCTATCCATCAAAATCTCGACATCGAATTTTTCACATGATCGCAATACTTTCTCTCTATATATATTTCATATATAGAGGTAAGAGAAAGTAATATTAGTTGATATGTTTTCAAATCGATAGAGTTGATTTTCAGAAAATTGAAAAAAAAATGCAATTTTTTTCAAAAATTTGTAACTCAAAAACTTAAAGGAAAAAAAAAATTTTTAAAATAGATTATCTCAATAGCATGTTTTTGATTTGGTAAAAAAATATTTGAAGGAGACTAGACCTACACTTAAGCTGCAGAACAGTTTTTTTTAGTTTTCCGAAAGTTGAAAAAAGCGCACTTGAGTGGTTTCTGAAATAAACGATTCAATTATTGTGAAAAAAAGTCAAATTCAAGTTAATAAGGAAATCCTCTCTTTTAATGGAAATTTTAAGAAAAGCAATAAAAACAGGTATTTAAAAGCAATAAATCTCTTTCTTAGAAATTTAAGTAAATATTGTGATATTTTAAGTGGAATAGCTCTTCATAGAATTTAAGATTTTTTCACAATAATTTTAATGAATTTCAAGTCAAATATCAAAAAATATGATTTGAGTTAAATAGTATCCAATACGATTGAAATAAATTTGCAATAGAATTCCAAAAATGATTTAAATAAATTTCTCACTTGGGACGGGATACGAACCCACGATCTGTCGAGAAATTTAAAAAAATTGATTTTATTATATTTTCTCATAGAAATTGAAATTTCATTGAATTTTTATACTTCTATACTTTTTATACTTATACTTGTTATTTAACATGTTTGTTCCTTCCCCCCCCATGTAGGATATCTGTCCATGTTTATTTAGATCAATTGGTAGCCACCTAAACGTCAGAGGATATTGCATTTTAATATAGTCCTATATTTATTTTCTAATAAAACATTTTTATTATTATAAGCACGAGATTGATAAAAATAACAAATTTATTCAATTTATCTTCCTCTCTGAGCCAAAAAAATTCTATCTCCTTTTATTAGAAATCCTCCGTTCCTATAGTCCAAGATAACTATCCGAATATGAGCAATTTTCTGCTCATATTACTCAAACGTTTAAGACTACATAAGCCAAGCTGATATTTTTTTATTTTTTGCTTTACCTCTTGGTATCTCTTCCCTCCACCTTTACTAAACTCTTATTTTCCTCGGAAGCACTTTCTTGACTGAAAGAGCTATTTTTCATACGAATACACTTTTGGCTTGAAAAAGAAGACAGCTTATTGTGTTTAAAGTGTCCATCATGCAGCTCAGCCCTTCAGCCCTTGGCTCCTGTCCTTGGCTCTCGGATTTGTTTCATGTTCTTTTAAATTCTTATTCTATATTCTAAAAATCTTGATGCTTCTGCATTTTATATGAAAACTTTTGTGTTAGTGACCTGTTTATATATTCATGACTTCATCAAACTCGTTCAAATATTAATTCAAAGTTGATAATACATAAACCTTATCTACCACCATAAAAAAAATCACTTTGATTATAATAAACATTGTAAAAAAAATAATAAAGATACTAGGTCTACTACACGAGGCTAATAGTTTTTCTATACATTTGTTATCAAGTAATCAAATTTTATTTTGCTATTTAAATATAACTTAACATCGGATAGAAAATTTTTTTCTTATTTAAGCTTATTTTATAATAATTACTTTGTCTTATACTTGCATATAATTAGCAGAGATGCTTTTAAGCTGCTAGTAACACATCATTCATATAATTTTTTCGTCCCTGAAGTAAGGAAGTGGAAACAAAAATACCAACATAATCACTTCCTTTCCCATTTCTTTACTGCTTACTTTTTGTTATATTTTTTTGTCTTCTCTCAATATAGTATATATTTATGTTTGAAAAATTTTTTGAATTTAGCTTATATTTAAGGGGGTTCAGGAGCGACGTCCAAACTTACTTTAAAAAACACTAGACTATTATAAGGAATTTTTCATTGCAAATTTTTTTTAAATGAATTAAATTCATAAGAGATTATTGGACATCGAGCTATAATTTTTTTAATGACTTATTAAAAAATTATCGTAATTAATTTTTTTGTTATCAAGCAAATACAAAAAAACAATCTGTCCCAATAATTTTTAATTTTTTTAAATTTAAAAATGAATTTATTGTTACTATTAATCCCATATTAATTAAGAAATTTTTAAAATAAGCTTAGATGATTTATTTAAAATTCAACTGTCAAATTAGTTCAGCATTCATGCAATAAATGGCAGGCTAGTCTAACAGCTGATCCCCTTTTGGCCTATATCTGGCCTATATTTATATATTTTTATGCTTTTATAAAAGATACATAATATATAATAACATTTATAAAGTATTTATTGTTAAAAGATCAATGAAAATCAACCAAATGCATTAAATATTATTAGCTACCATTCTGACATCTCTTGGCAAATTTTTGAATTACTTGATATTTGGGCATACTTTTAATGACACACTACGCCATCTTAGCAGGAAAACATGCGTAACCACTTCGCTCCCGTAGCCCCTTAATAAAATTAATCCTGGAATCTAAAAAATAGTTTCCATCAACTTATTAGGAATTTTATTGTTGTTTTTGACATGAATTCAATACTTTTTCTCATTCTATATTATATTATATTGTTAAGAGAACGTAAAAAAGATTGCTGATTACTGATTAAAGCTCGTTAAATCATGACCATTAATTATCTAAATTAAATTCTCTGAAATTTTTACATCAAAACGAGAATTTAACGTTTCAGTGAGCAATGAAAAGTAGAATAGAGTATTATTGGCCTTTTACAGTAAAAGTAAAAAATAAAAAACACAACTAATTGGTATAATACAAGAGAAGTTCTACCAATAATGCTCCTTCCTATATTTCATTATTCAAAGAAACGTAAATCCTCGCTTTAATCTAAAAATTTCCAAGAGTTCTAGACAATTGATTGGTGCTTGATAATCTCATTTCGCTTTAATAAAAACCACCGTCTACTCAAACAAAAAAAAAAAGAATATTCTTGTTTTCCTTTAAACTTTCATATTCAAAAAAAAAAAATTTTTTAACTTTTTTCAATTTCCTTTTAACTATCCAATTGTAAAAAGTACCAGACCAATAGCAAAAGCAAATTTTATTAAAATTATTACTACTCAAATAGAGACGCAAGAATAAAAATTACCATCTAAAATTTAATCATGCAAATCAGTCTCTCATTGTGCGCTTTTACGAAACAAGACCTGTTTATGTGTATACAGGTGGGCTCCAGCATTCGCTCTTTAATTATTCATCCGGAAAAATGTCAAATTAAAATTTTTATATAGACAAAATTTAATTTTTTTTTCAAATTCATTTGTTTCGTATTAATAATTTAAAAATGTGGGCTTCATGGGATAAGAATCAACGCTATTATTTATAAGTATTTTGAATTTTTTATATATGAATAGCATAGAGCAGCGTTTCTCAACCTTTTTTGGCCCGCCGACCAGTAAATGCAGTTTATGCACAAGAGGCGAGAACTCTACCTCTAAGGCCCAGGGATCAATTTATGGACAAGAGGCAAGAAGTCTACCACTCTGCTACGGTGCCAAAAAGTTGTTCGGGTCCCTTCGTTCCTTAAAAAATTCCTACAAGAGAGAAAGTCCTTTTTTTTAATGATGAAATAAGCCTATTAGATTAATTTATGTTTGCTAAATTAATTTTTTAATACGAATTCCAAAATTAAAAGCATCTCATCCAATCCAAGAGAAGAAACACATCTAGAAATTAGATTGTAGATCCAATTATTTTGTATTGGTAACAAGAAAAGCCTGATCATTTTATTAGACAAGTCACTTCACTCTATTTGCTGTTGTTCGGCTTTGTGAGATGGGTTCATTTTAAAGGCGACGTTGCGTGCGTCCCAAAGAAATTGACTCCCTTCGAACTGACTTCTCACAAGTCACGAACAGAAGAGAAGCAGTAGTGAAAAATTGAAGATAAAAAAATTCGCCTGAGATCAATCTAAATCATTAAGAATAAAAAAATTCAAAATACGGTCTTAATTTGAAGGGTTAATTTTTATAGGACTTCATTCACCCTCTGCGATCTCCTTAGGCCCATTCTACACGAGCGTTTAGCCGTTTTTAACGCCGCGTTTTAAACGCTTCAAAAGCTCGAGTCAAACAGAACTAAGGAGTTTAAAAGCCAAAAACGCTCTTGAAGAATAGGCAAAATATTCAACGCGTTTTAAACCCGCCAAAAGCCCTTTTGTAGAATGGGCCTTAGTCGCTATATGACATCTTTCTAAGTCATGGCACCTTCCCGTGCCTTGGCAAATAAAAATTTAAATAAAAAACTCTAAGAATTAAACTATTCCTTAGGACATTTGGCAAATTTACTTAAAATTTCATGACTCTATCTCATATGGCTTCTGAGATATTTTAGTACCGACAAAAGACATTGAAATGACAATTATTTATATTTTAACATAGAAAACGAATGAACTGTTTTTTTTTTTGCAAACAAACAAGTGTGCATTTCTCATTTACAAGTCAAAATACCCTTTTTTAAAATAACACAGGAGAACAGTGATTTTGTTGCCGGGGTATTCGAAGCTTTTCCTGAGTAGTTGGGTAGCGCTAATTCTAAAAATACCATCAGTTTTGCCCCATCACATCTTAAATTTTAGTAGAAAATGTCCTCTAAAGTGGTTCAAATTTTGAATTACCTAATTTTTTAAGGCGTTACCTCTTAAAAATATGCAGATAGATGAAATACATAGAAATATAAAGTTTCAGTCCAATTGGAGGTGATTTAGTGGTGCAAAACACGTCAAAAAGTTTAGAAAAACCGAATCTTTTTAAGCTTTTTCAGCTTTGGACACTCCTTAAAAAATTTTTTCTATCCCTGAAGACAAAAAACATATTCTAAAATATTTTAACCTTCCAAAAAGCATTCATTCGTGAAAATCTGTTAAAAATTAACGAAATTATAAACAAAACAGTTATGAGTCTGGTGAAAAAAAAACACTTTGGTTGCCTATCTTTTAGGCGTTTTGCTCTCCGGCAATAGAGATCGTAGGAATAAACTTTTAACTATTTAGATATATTTAACTATTTTGTTCATAATTTCGCTAATATTTAATAGATTTTTATCAATGAATGATTTTTGGAAAGCTATAGAATATCGTAAAAATATGATTTTTGCATTCAGGGATGAAAAAAATTGTATTAGGGGTTTCCAAAGTTAAAAAAAACTGAAAGAAATTCGATTTTTCTAATCTTTTAGCCATGTTTTGCACCACAAAATCACCTCCGATTGGACTGAAACTTTATATTTCTATGTAATTTATCTATCTGCAAATTTTAAGCGGTAATGCCTTAAAAAATCCAAGTAATTCAAAAAAAGAGCACATTTTTTATTAAAATTGATTTTCTCTATAGCACTAAAACTAGAGGTGATGGGGCAAAACTTATGGTATTTTTAGAATCAGCGCTACCCAACTACTCAGGAAAAGCTTCAAATATCCCAAGACCTTTTTTTTTTTGGGGTTCTCCTGAGTAATATATTGAAAAGGAAACCGAATAAATTGGCTCATTAGTAGTGTTCAATAAACGCGTTTTCTCTTCTATTTAAGGATATAATGAATAAAATCCTTAATTTAGCAAAAAAAATGTCTTATTAATTATCACAAAGTTAGAAAATTCTCGAATATTATCTTATTATAATATAAATGAGATAGGATTAAAACTTTGTCATTTAACCGAAATTCAATTTGAAAACTCTTTGAGTCAAAAAGAGTTTCATCAACCATCAAAAGCATGTTTATTTGACTGGAAATTAAATAAAATAAACAGGTTTCATTTTTAAATTAAATATTTCTTTTTTTTTTCTTTATCATTTGCAAATAATTCTTGAAAAAGCTTGAGACTAATTAGAATAAGACTTGAAAGATCTTTGAAAAGATTTCTTTATTATAATCTTGAGATATAATATGATATTTTAAATTTAATAAATTTCTTTGTAAAGATATTATTTTTAAGGAAATTGTGTTATAACAGACGTAGACTTATTATTATTTTTTTTAAGTAGACACTGAGTTGTGCGGGTATTTAATTGGGCAAGGATTAGACCTTTTTCAGAACATTGGCTTGTAAACTTTTGAAAAAATGTAGTGATGTTTTGGTATAATGTATGAGTACTAATCGACAGATCCAGGGGTTTTTAATTTTTTTCGGCTTTTGTGTTGTGTAAATATAAATATAAACTAGATGCACCGCCTGCTTTTGACGGGTTTCGCGCCTAGCCAGGGGCGAAACCCCCCTGGACCCCCCACCAGCTGGCTCGAGCCCGCCTGCGGCGGACCCTCGCCTTTTCTTAATTATGAGAAAATTATTATTACTACGTAATCCATTGGCTGCTTGAGGATTTGTTTATATTTACAGAATACATCAATGCAAAAAACACATAGATATTTCTCTATACATTTCCTAGGGGAGAAATCGTAACTTTAGGAATTAATAACTCAAAAAGGCAATTTTAAGAAAATTTGTGCAAAAAACTCAAACTTTTGAGTTAGACCAGTCTTGTACTGGATATCTGCTATGGCCCAAGGGCAAAAAAAAATTACCCCCTCCCCCTCGAAAAACTTCTCTGGATGGGCCCTTGCTGCATATTCACCTTGCTCTTAGAATAAATCCTATATAGATCTTTACATCAACCCTACACTACTCTCGACACAACCAAAAAAAATTTTTTGTTCCTATTCAAATTTTCAAAATCATTATGGCGAATAAAACGAATTGCCCATCCCTCAGCTAAGATAATTCATGGACGCCCCTCAGAAAATTGTTCAAAATTTATAATAAATCCAGAACATGCTAAACGCCATATAGGCCTATATGCCAAGAGAGATTGGCTTGCGAATCAATTCAATCCTCGAAATGATTATATTCATTAAATCAAAAACAATCCACTGAAGATGACCTCAATCGGAATCCTAAACATAAGAAATAAAATAATCTTATTTTTCTCATTTTATTTTATTCTATCTAAGAAATAAATTTAAAAACTAATCGACCGTCGACAGACACCTTTAAGGAATATAAATGATAACCTAAATATATCTCTAGATAATCAAGAAAAAAGAGGGAAATGTGAAAAAAGTCTGCTATGAAAAAGCATATTCCTAATGGGAAGGGGGCTGATAAGAGAGAAGAGCTAATCTAGCGGGCGGTGGGTTTTCCCCCCACCGGGGGGCCCGGGAGAGCAGGGGGAGAGCCCTTCAAAACCCGCCCTTGGACGGTATGGATCGCACACGAGCTCTCGATAACGCCCCCTGGGCGATCCCCCTGGAGTCCCTCCAAACCTCTGGAGTCCCCGTCCAAATGTCAATTGTCACGGTCGGTAGGCAGCCGGTTTCGAACTAACCAGCCATTAAATACCAGAGCGTCATCAAAGCAAAAGGGCAGCCGGCAACTCGGGATACCTGTGCCTTGTCCCGATTAGGATCTCTCTATGAGGCCAAAGCAACCGGCTCTTGGTTTAACTTTTGCCCCTGTGTGTATATATAATCATAATATACCAAGCGTATAAATATACACAATCTCTCTTTAGGGGGTATATTTAAATTAAATTAGATTTTAGTTTATATATCTCAATTAATTGACATTTCAAAAAATCTGGTATGACCATTGGTCGCACAGAACACTTTCTCTTTCCTTCGGTAACTGAAAGTTGAATTCTGTGCTTTTCACACCAGATTTTTTTGTGTCCTTATATATTTAATGTCCCGGCAGTACATTAGAATTCAAGATATAAATATAAAAAAATATATTTTGTTACCATTCTAACATACAGTATTTCTCCTATTTTTCCTATGAAGTACAAGAGTAAAGTGGTCCTCAGAAGATTTCAATGGCAAAATGAGAATTAAAGAGCATCTAAAAAATAAGTGATTTTTGAAAAGATTACATCAGTAAAGTAATAGTACTCTTTGGCCGATTTTGTTCAAAAGCTTCACGTGTCACGTCCCAGCGGGGTGCCTAATTCAAATATAAAATTTCAACATCGTAGCTCTTTTCGTTCTTGAGATATTTTGTTCACAGACAGACACACACACAGTCAGACAGACCATGTCGCAAAAACCACTTTTTTGGATTCAGGGGACCTCAAAACTTGTATATCCGTCAAAATCTCGACAACGAATTTTTGACATGAATCCAATACTTTCTGTCTATACGGTATATATTAACATATATAGAGGTAAGAGAAAGTAAAAAAAAAAACTTGTTTAACTTATTAACTCTAACAATCCATAACTCTTTCGAATTTCGTTTTCTTTGTCCAACATATTCAGATTTTGAAGTGCCAACCATCCTTTGGAGTGGCACCTTTTCGAGTTGGAATTTAATGATTACACTGACTGCCCGGTCTCCTCCGCCGTCATTTGAATTCTCTCTTAATGAGGTGTCTTTTGAAAGGAAGTATGTTGAGACTTCCATTACATTAAAAAAAAAAAAAAAATCTCAAACAAATAGGGATTTTTGAAAAGAGTCAGTATAATAAAAAATTTTTAGATATTCAATTATCTACGACACCCTGCCATATTTAAAAAATCCAGGAGAACTTGTCATTAATTATCTGAAATTTGGATTGTCATTAAATCGATAATTTCTCCGTGATATAAACTTTAAAAATTTTTATTAAAGGCTCGCTCCCCTTCTTTAACCAATAAAATATGAATACACCCCTGACGATGATTTATTTCGAAATAAATTGGCGCCCTATCTATTATAAATAAAAGAGCGAAATTAAAGCATTAAAATAAATGTTAATCAACTTGGCTAAAAAAAAAAAAAATTAAAATAATTACCCTTTTCCTACTCCATGTTATATTATCCTATGATAAATGATTTCAAATTTTATTTTTTAACCGAACAAATTTAAATTAAAAAAATGAATAATTTATGAATATAAGATATGTGTGTACTCGTATTATGACGAACAAAAAGAATTTTTCATTTATTATAGAATTAAAGAGATATATTTAGATTTTCTCATCTTATTATTATTACGATGAAAATTTCTTTACAATAAAACATAAAGATGAAAATAAATATA